>JALMQS010000186.1:1537835-1556979 GCA_024734495.1 Forficula auricularia
ATTATCTTAACCGAACCGGCAACGAGTTTTACATTTCGGGTATTTACTAATTATTTTTTAATTAATATTCATTTTCTAAAAGAATCCATCTTCAGTAGCGGCGCCACACGGAACCCGTGATACTATGGTTTCCGTGGTTTCTATAAAAAAAAAACAATTGAAAAATAAATAAAAAAAAAAGTATTTTTAAACTGGATATCTCGAAAACTAAAAAAAAATCTAGAAAAATGGTATTCTTCATTTTCGTCTTATTTTAGTGAGTACTCTAAGAATCCATCGTCAGATTGCGGCGCCACAGTTTTTTTTTCTTTTTTTATGAAAATGATGAGAGAAGGAGTTACACTAAAAAGGTGCAACCCCTAAAGGCCTGGGTTGGCCTCTCCATCGTGAAAAGAAGAAGAAAGAATTTTATGGGCTTGGCGGGGGTCGAAGGTATCTGTGGATACGGGTCTTAAATAGCTGAAGGTTATAAGGTCGCTTGGGAAAGATGGTGGGCGGGGAGCGAGTTCCAGTCTCTGGAGGTCATAGGGATCAAAAAATTCTAGCCCTTTTGACCAAACTCAACCAAATTTTGTATACATATTCTGTGGGTCCCTAGAAGGCTAGAAATTGCAAAAACTAAGCAAATTTTGTATACGTATTTTAGTCGAAAAGGCTAGAATTTTCATTTTTGACCCTCCCGCTATTTTGGGTGAACTTAGTTTTTGCATTTCTAGCCCTCTGGGGGTCCACAGAATATGTATACAAAATTTGGTTTACCAGGTGTATAACCTTAAATCCGCTGTTTGCTCATCGATGGCGCTAGTGCTCGTATTGAACTACCATGGACACGCCATACATTTTATTTCATGAGTTTAACGTCTGACAACATTAATCAGTGATCATTGTTAACAATTTCATAACACAAAGTCTGTTTTTCCTTGGGTAATCATGTCCAGTTTTGTGCCAGAAAAAGAGCATATGCGGGAAGCTCTGCTTTTCTGCTTCAGTTTGAAGAAATCTGCTGCCGAATCGCATCGAATGCTTGTGGAGGCCTATGGCGACAGTGCTTTATCGGAAACGACCTGCAGGGATTGGTTTCGGCGGTTCAAAGATGGCAATTTTGACCTGTGGGACAAGAAGCGTGAAAATCGGCCCAAGAAGGTTGAGGACCATCAATTGCAGGCTCTTTTGGACGAGGACGATACGCAATCGCAGAAAATGCTTGCCGAGCAATTGGGTGTTACTCAACCAGCCATTTCTAAGCGGCTACGTGCTATGGGAAAGGTTCAAAAGATCGGAAAATGGGTGCCGCATGAATTGAACGACAGGCAGATGGAGCGACGCCAAAACACATGCGAAATCTTGCTTGCCAGACAAAAAAGAAAGTCGTTCCTGCATCGGATTGTGACAGGCGATGAAAAGTGGGTATATTTCGAAAACCCTAAACGCAAAAAATCATGGGTTGACCCCGGCCAACCATCAACATCTTTCTCAAGACCAAATCGCTTCGGACGGAAGACGATGCTGTGCGTTTGGTGGGATCAGCAGGGAATCGTTTACTATGAGACGTTGAAACCTGGTGAATCTGTCAACGCCGACCGCTACCACCAACAACTGATCAAATTGCACCGTGCTCTGCGTGAAAAAAGACCGTATTATCAACAAAGACATGAAAAGCTGATTTTTCTCCACGACAACGCACCATCGCACACGTCAAAAATGGTCCAAAACTACATGGAGACACTCAACTGGGAGCTGCTACCCCATCCCGCTTATTCACCAGACTTGGCCCCTTCAGACTACCACCTGTTTTCGTCAATGGGCCACGCGCTCGCTGAGCAGCACTTCGATTCATACGAAGACGTCCGAAAATGGCTTGATGAGTGGTTTGCCTCAAAAGAGAAGGGATTTTTTTGGCGTGGTATCCACAAATTGCCCGAGAGATGGGAGAAATGTGTAGCTAGCGAGGGCAAGTACTTTGAATAAATTTGATTTTGCTTTCTATGAAAAAACCATGTGTTTTTTGACTAAAAAACAGCGGATTTAAGGTTATACACCTAGTAGTTTGGTCAAAAAGGCTAGAATTTTCATTTTTGACCCTCCCCATATTTTGGGTGGTTAGTTTTTGCATTTCTAGCCCTCTGGGGGTCCACAGAATATCTATACAAAATTTGGTGGAGTTTGGTCAAAAGGGCTAGAATTTCCTTTTATGACCCCCACCCCCCTTTTTTTTGTCTGATATAATGCTTAAAACACATTTTAAAAAAATTCATTTTATATTAATATAGTCAGTTTTTTTCTAGTTAAATTATTTCATTTTTTTTTATACCTCTTCAAAATGTGGTAGTACTTTATGCCACACCCTGTACTTTTTAAAATCAGTATTATTCAAGAGGGTTCAAGAGACGCACGAGATTGACTGAAGAGCCGCATGCGGCTCGCGAGCCACGTTGTGGCCACCTCTGCTATATAACTTCATGCCATGACCCTGAGTAACGCCTTTTCGGTCCTTTCAAATACCCTTCTTTTTACACGCTTTATTATTAAGCAAATGCTTCATCTGTATGTATGTACGTATCAATGTGACTTTTGTTCTGTTAAATTCCTCAAACATATCAAATATAATTTTTTTCCTTCTCAATTTAAATGAAACAATATAAAAAAAATTTGAAAGTTTATAATAAGGACTAGTTTTTATGTGTGACTTTTTTATTTATCAACCAACGTTTCGTCGACTTTGACTACATCTTCAGGGATTCTCCAATTATAAGAACGTTATTAATATGAAGTTACAAAAGTAGTATTTGTGAATGTGCCAAATATTTTTTGAAAGTTGTGTTCTGATGGTCTTCAATGGTAACGAAGATAACAAGAAAATTTAGACGTACGTATGTGTGACATGACTATTTGGTAGGTAAACTATTAATACATGTTTGTTTTGGAATTGGAATGGTACTTTTGTAACTTCATATTAATAATGTTCTTATAATTGTAGAAACCCTGAACAAGTCGGCAAATTCGACGAAACGTTGGTTGATAAATAAAAAAGTCACACATAAAAACTTGTCCTTATTATCCTATTATAAACTTTCAAATTAATACAAATTATGGACGGAAATGATAATAATAATAATAAAAATAAATACATTTCATTCTGTTAAATTCCACAAGCTTTTCCCTATGAAAATAATTAAGAGTAAAAAGTAAAAAAATAAATTATATTTTAAAAAAACTAAAAAACACGCTTCTAAAAGGTACAAAATAATTTAATACTTAATCAAAAAGCGTGGAGCACTTTGTCGAAATTAATTAATAGTACATGTTTCTGCGCTCCACAATTTTTGATTATAATGATTATACATTATTTTGTACTTTTTAGAAGCGTGTTTATTAGTTTTTTTTAATATATTCGATAACCAAGCCGACTGTTTTGGTTTATTCAATTTAAATGAAATTATATATTTTAAGTAAATAAAAACATTTCATTTGGCAAACATTTCACTATATAAATGAAAAATTAAAATTTATTATCCAAAAGCAATTAAAATTGACTAGAAGACGGATATTATTTTTTCTATTTATCTCCACACAATTCTCTGAATAAAAATCTGATTTTTTCCTTAATATTGTGGGGTGAAAGCTGATCAGAGGTGGGGAGAAAGCTTCCGGGATCTAGGGTGGAGAGTGGTTGGGAGATAGAGTTCAGGGGGGAGGGGGAGGGGTCCAGGGAGCTTAGAACCATGGCTAACAAGAGGCCCGCCAAAGGCGGTCGTCGCAGCTAGTTGAATGATAAATGTTAAAATTGAGGTTCTAGAATATAAGGCTAGGATTATAATTTTAAGTAGTTTTTTTATTTTAGGGCCACATCATCCGTGTTGCTATTGTCAAATGATGTTTATTAGCGAAGCATTTCTAGAAAAGCATCAAAAGAAATGCATAAATATGAACATATCCACTCTATTAAAAAATAAATTGAAAATTGAAATTGTAAATAAAGGTGAATTTAATTATTACTATACATTTAAATCCATTCTGAAAATTAATTTACCATTTTCTATTTTATTCAGGGCAGAAGTTTTTTGACTGTAGAGAATGTCAAAAGAGATATAGATTCAAATCTCAACTCACAACGCATTTCAGGGTACATTCCGGGGAAAGGCCTTTTCGCTGTGATCATTGTGAAAAACGCTTCTCAACAAAATCTGAACTGACAACGCATTTAAGGGTACATTCCGGAGAAAGGCCTTTTTCCTGTGATCATTGTGAAAAATGCTTCTCACGAAAATCTCATCTCACCCGGCATTTAAGGATACATTCCGGAGAAAAGCCCTTTGGCTGTGATCATTGTGGAAAAAGCTTCTCCGATAAATCTAATTTCAGAAATCATTTAAGGGTACATTCTGGAGAAAATACCTATTCTTGTGGTCATTGTGAAAAACGCTTCTCATCAAAATCTGATCTCATAAGGCATTTAAGGGTACATTCCGGGGAAAAGCCCTTTAGCTGTGATCATTGTGAAAAATGCTTCTCAGATAAATCTTCCTTCACCCGCCATTTAAGGGTACATTCCGGAGAAAGGCCCTTTTCCTGTGATCATTGTGAAAAAAGCTTCTCAGGTAAAACTGCACTCACAAATCATTTAAGGATACATTCCGGGGAAAGGCCCTTTCGCTGTGATCATTGTGAAAAAGACTTCTCACAAAAATCTAATCTCACAACGCATTTAAGTGTACATTCCGGGGAAAGGCCCTTTCGCTGTGATCATTGTGAAAAAAGCTTCTCAGATAAATCTAATCTCATAAGGCATTTAAGGGTACATACTGGAGAGAAACCTTATAAATGTACCGAGTGTCGCAAAAGATTTTCAGACAAGTCAACTCTCACAACTCATTTAAAAATACATTTTAGAAATCCTTGAAAAATGTTTAGATTCATTTTAGATTCACAAACAAGTTCTAATCTCACCATCCTGAGATTTAAGAGGTTATTCAGAAAAGAATATTAGATTTGTCACTTGTTTGTTCCACTAATACTTTATTTTTCTCTAAATGTATCTTTATTAGGGTCGCCCTTAAAAAAATTTATTTTTCCTAAAATTAAAAGGTGTTAAAACAAACTCCCCCCCCCCCCCTTTTTTTTTCTGTATTTTCCCGTACGTCTTGTACGAAGTTCGTTTTTCGCAACACAGATTTTATACAAAATGAAATTGATTATTAAAATTCTCTATTAATTATATGCCATGCGTATATTTTATAAAATCTATAGTTATTCAGTTACAACATCGCAATCTGCCTTATTCATCAGTTGTAGAGACCGGATTCCTATGCAATTGCATATTTTATTTGCCGACACATCCGACGCAGGAGATCAATTATCTATCCGAATCATCCATCTAGGATACTGTGGGTTAAATTTTATACTGCATATTTGAAAGATATTGCATAAAATTGCATATTTCGAGATGTTTTAAAAGTAACTTTTCGGAGAAAGAATTAAAAAACAAAGAAATATATATAAAACAGGGGGACACTAATTTAAATTCCAAGAAAACACAAATAGGCCTCAACGACAAGAGTATAGTGTTGGACAGATTACAAAGGATGTAAACATAGCTAAAAAACAACAATCCACTTATTTTTCATATTATTCAGTTGTACTTTAACTTAAATTGACTAGATACTATACTCTACTCGGAAATGCCGAAAAGTTTTTCAATCTTTTTCTGTCAAAATAAAAGTCAGGGTTCCTTTAAATTCTCCCCCATTATGTCTGTTTTTCTGTGGTCAATAATGACAAATACTGATGCCCAAGTATAGTAAACATTGAGAAAAGGGGAAAGAATTATAGAAAAATTTTTATTTTTATATATTGTCTTTTTTGACCAAGTACACCGCATAACGAATATCATTGAAAAAGCTTTTGAAGAAAAAAAAGTCTGTGCAGAAGTTTTTCTTGATGTTGCTCAGGCTTTCGACAAAGTTTGGCATGAAGGCCTTTTAGTCAAACTACATGATTATCTACCTGAACAGTTTTTCGAAATATTGCAATCTTATATCAAAGATAGACGCTTTTGAGTTCCCCATGGCGATGAGCATTCTGAACTAAAGCAAATATCTGCTGGAGTGCCTCATGGCAGTGTTCTTGGCCCAACTCTATACTTGTTATTTACAAATGACATTCCACTTGATGAGAATGCTGCTATAGCTACATTTGCTGATGATACAGCACTCCTTGCAGTCGATGAAAATGTTTATGAAGTTACAGCTAAGCTACAAGGTGCCATAAACAAAATCAACGAATGGACCAAACGATGGCGAATAAAGCTCAATGAAACAAAGTCAACCCATATCAATTTTACCTATAAGAAAATAGTTACTATTCCTATCCAAATTAATCACCAAAGAATACCTTATGCCAATACAGCTAAGTATCTAGGCATGACTCTAGATGCAAAACTAAAGTGGAAAGAACACGTGAAGATTAAAAACAAGAACTTAACATCAAATTTCGAAAACTTTACTGGCTACTTGGACGCAATTCAGAGCTGTCTGTGAGAAATAAAATTTTAATTTATAGACAAATTTTGAAACCCGTATGGACCTACGGGATTCAATTGTGGGGCTGTACAAAAAAGTCCAATATAGAAATTATACAAAAATTTCAAAATAAAGTCCTAAGAAGTATTGTAAATGCCTCTTGGTACATCAGAAATAGTGACCTGCACCGAGATCTACACCTCGATGCAGTCACAGAAGAAATCCACAAATATGCCGTTAGACACCACCAACGTCTACACAAACATGAAAATCAAGAAATGAAACAAATGCTCAACGTTGATGATAATGTTCGTCGACTAAAAAGAAGAAAAACATATGAACTATTTAGTACACAAATTATATTAATTATTCCATTTGGATAATATTGATCTTATTATTGTATATATATTGTTAAGTGAGGAATTATATTTGTTAAATATTTTCCTAAAGTGTGCTTTAAGTATGTGAATAACAAATCTTTTGTCAATTATGAAATAATTGGTTAAGATAATAAAAATAAAAAAAAAAGATATATTGTCTTTTTAAATTCAAATTTGATATTCTTAATGTTTATTAATTATTTTGAGAAATCCTGTTAATTGAGAGATGTTTGTGAGGGGTCAGTGATCCTAATTAGATCAATGTCCTCATAATATTATTATTAATTGAATGAAATGAAAATTTGCTGTATTTATACTTGAGACGTTGCGCATATATCTAGTGAGAGCACACCAAGATTTATGTACCATTTTATAATTCATATAATTTTGTATATTATATGATAAAATCCATAACAACTCTGCCTGCGGAGAATTTCTTTATAAAATTAATTGTGTCGCTAATACTGTAAGATATAATTTTGTAATTAACTACTTTGGATTTTTTGTAAAAAACTTTTATTGTATTTTTACATGTGTGCTCTATCGCTTTTTTCAGCTCTTAGGAACTGATGATGGCATTATTGGATTAAAGCCGAAACGTTTTCCATAATTGAGAGTTTTTTATTCAACAGAGGCTACCCTGGCTGAATCCCTCTCCATTACTTAATTAAATATAAATCTCTTATAGAAGAATCTATAGAAACGTTTATTTAAAATTAATAAACGTTTGTATTTATGTAGATTATAACTCATAAAGATGAATTTATAACTGCGATAATTAGGTATCATGAATAGATAAAAAAAAATAATTAGAAAGAAATATAAATTTAAAATTCACCCAAACGATGCGAGGTAGCTATATATACAGACAGAAAGGAATATTGCAGCATTCTAGATTTTTGAACCAAACTAAATAAAAAATTGTTCTTATCCTGGTTGTTGGTTTAATTGTAACAGAAAAAATATACCTCGCATCGTTTGGATGAATTTTAATAATTGAGGCCTTTCAGAACTTCTATTTTATAAATATATAATTTCAATTTCAATAGTAATAAAATATTTTACTTACCAAAAAAGGCTATTATAAAATAAATAATTGATAAATTTTTAATATTTTTGCTAGATTCAATTTAAGTAGACAAATAGTACTAACTTTGTGAAAGCGAAAAAATTATTGTCTGAATTTGAAATATATATATAAGAGGCAGATAGGCGCGATGGTGGCACTACTCAGCGGCCGAGAAATAGAATGCTGGATGACAGGATGATTTTTAGCGACGTCTGACGGATCTTACTTAGTACGTTTGGCGGGAACGCTCGCTTATATAGTTTGTTTGGCACCGACTTCAAAAAGTAATTTCATGTTAATATTTCGTCGTTTAGTTGTAACTAAATAAGATAATTATTTTATAGCTTTTAGTGCATTTTATTTGATTTTTGGGCTCAGACAAAGCTGTATGTCTGAGTGATGTTATGTTTTCTCACCGCCAGGTTCGCTGTCATCAGTGTTCTCCCACCAGTGGCGCACCATTACCCCTTGTCGCGCTGAACTAATGAATGTCAACTTGGCGCTAAATCATTATTTTTATATATATTATAATAAAAGAGAGCGGGAATTAAAATCGCTGATTTGAAAATATATAGTTCATATACTAGGTGTACCGGAAAGTCATTACCGGTTTTTTCGAGAAAAAACTACGTAATTTTTAAGAAAATGGAAAATTTATTTAATTGAAAAGTTTTTGTTTTGCCGAGAATAGCAGAGTTGTTGATTCACAAAGAGAAACAAAGAGGTTGTCCTCTGCTTGATGCAAATAAACATATACACATGTATATCAGGATGATATATCTGTATATATATTATTTATTTGTTTGAGACTATAGTTTCGAAGACTTGGTCTTCATCATCAGTCTTTCTTCAATTATAAATGTTTTTCATGGAGTCAATATCATATGGATATTGAAAACTTGGTGTTCCTTCGTCACCGCTGGAAGGCTAGGAACTAACAAAGACATTCTCTCCGGGCTCACATTCAAATATAACCATATGTTTCCCTTTCTCCTTTCTCCTTAGAAAGGAGGAATTTTTTCCTTTTTTCCTTTTATCTTTTGTTAGCAAACATCTTAAGTAGATTACTATTGGATAATTCAATTTGATTGTTCAGACAGAGTTTTGAATTTCTATTGAATGATTTCAAAATTTCTAAAGATTCGATTTCGCTAATTAATATACCGCCAAACGAAACAAAACAGTTAGTAGACAAAATTATTTTCAGGTCAGTGGGCCTAAACAACCTGGAAAAAATGGATCTAAGCAGTTTGGTCCACACATGTATCAACCACAATTTCTTTCAATTTGGGAACAAATTTTATGAACAAAGGGAGGGATTATCAATAGGATCTCCATTGTCTCCGTTATTAGCAGAAATATTATTAAATGATTTTGAAAATAAATTCCTTGACAATGAAAGATATTCAAAAAACATTATATACTATTATCGATACGTAGATGATATAATTTTACTATGGGGAGGAACAAATAGACAATTAGACACATTTATAGAATATATAAATAATCTTCATGAGAAAATTAAATTCACAGTAGAGAAAGAAAAAGAGAAAATACTAAAATTTTTAGATTTAAAAATAAATATCTCCGGAAATAAGCACACCTTTGAAATTTATAGAAAACCCACAGCTACTGACATTGTAATACATAAAAATTCTTGTAGACCAATGTCACATAAACACGCAGCCTTCCATTCAATGATACATAGACTAATAAATATACCTTTATCAGAAAAAGCATATTCACAAGAATTAGAGACAATTAAAGAAATCGCGGTAAATAATGGGTACGAAGCAAGCCTTATAGACCAAATGTTAAATAAAAAAATTGAAAAATTAACCCTGGAATCTGTATATTCACAAAAGAATGAAAAAGAAAAAGAAAATCCTAGAATAGTTCTTCCATATTATGGACAAATTTCGGAAAAATTAAAACAAAAAAATGAAAAAATTAGGGTTCAAAACAGTATTCATAACTCTAATTACTCTAGGAAAAGATTTAGGTTCAAATAAAAAAGACAAATTACCAAATATAGAAAAAGAAGGGGTTTATAGTTTGAAATGCAAAGATTGCGATTGAATGTGAGCCCGGAGAGAATGTCTTTGTTAGTTCCTAGCCTTCCAGCGGCGACGAAGGAACACCAAGTTTTCAATATCCATATGATATTGACTCCATGAAAAACATTTACAATTGAAGAAAGACTGATGATGAAGACCAAGTCTTCGAAACTATAGTCTCAAACAAACAAATAATATATATACAGATATATCATCTTGATATATATGTGTATATGTTTATTTGCATCAAGCAGAGGACAACCTCTTTGTTTCTCTTTGTGAAAATTTATTTATTCAAAGTATTGGCCATTTGATTCTATACATCTTGCCCATCTTTCTGGCAATTTATGGATGCCATCCCAAAAAAACTGTTTGTCCTTTGAGCAAAACCATTCCATCGAGCCATTTTCTAACTTCTTCGAAATTGGCGAAGTGCTGCTCTGCAAGCGCGTGTCCCATCGATGCGAAAAGTTGATAGTCGGACGGGGCAAGGTTGGTAAAAGGAGTCTCATTAAACATACTTTTTCAATTGACACTGTTTTTATACAGCAATACTTTTGGCTGAACCGAAAATCAGATGCCCTCATTTTTTTTCTTCACTGAAATAAAGAGTCCAAGGTGCTTTTTTCACTATTATTTTTATCCGACGATTGGCTGTTCGGTTTTCAATGTATGTTTGATTATGAAAAAATGGGAGCCCCAAACACACCCCGCCCGACGATTGGCGGTTCGGTTTTCAATGTGTGTTTGATTAGAAAAAAATGTGAGTCCAAAACACATCCCGCCCGGACTTAACATTCGGAGGTTCGGTTCGGTTCCGAAAAGGAGCTATACGAACCCAACCGAGCCGAACTGAATATATATTAACCGAACCGGAGTCGTTTGCACATATTCGGTTCTATTACGTGGTTTGATTTAATAAAAATATTGTAAATAATATGAATAATATTTATTATATTATTAATAATCACATTATTACTGATCTACTGCACTTTTAATTAAAAACCGATAATTATAATTGAATGTAATGGAAGGCACCCCAGAGGTAGTGAGGAAAGAAAAAATTAACACATCAAATTAAGTGTAATTTATTGGAATCCTTCCTCCTTCTTCAAACCGACGTTTCGGAGGATTTTTCCTCCTTCTTCAGAGTTTCAAAGGGTCAATGAATGGAACAAATAAAATGTTTCCTTCTTCTCTCCACAGTAGTGTTCAAAAACTTTCTTCATTTTTAACAAAGGCATAGAAAAACATTTTAATTAAGAAAAGGAGGAAAAAAATGTTTTTCTATGACTTTATTAAAAATGAAGAAAGTTTTTGAACACTACTGTGGAGAGAAGAAGGAAACATTTAATTTGTTCCATTCATTGACCCTTTGAAACCCTGAAGAAGGAGGGAAAAATCCTCCGAAACGTCGGTTTGAAAGGAAAGGAGGAAGGATTCCAATAAATTACACCTTATTTTATATGTGTTAATTTTTTCTTACCTCACTACCTCTGGGCTGCCTTCCATTACATTCAATTAAAATTTCTACCAGTCCGTCTCTCTCCAGAGAAAATTTCGTTGCAAAAACCGATAATTATATTTTTAAATCCCCGGGTCAATATTCGTTGAGTGCTGCTCCCTGGGAGCGGTCAAATAACTAAGATAGGGGAGGAAGGAGTTGGCAGAGTGGGGGAACCGTTTTGACAACGGAATTGGCGCTTGAAATAACAGAACTTCAGCTTTGCTTTTACCGATTTTTGAGTTATTTCTTTTCTATTTGATGCATTTATTTTTTTTGAAGTCGGTTTTATTTTTTTTATAAAACTTATTTTATTTGAATATTTTCAAAAAGCGCTACACAACTGCCATCTTTAGAAATAAAATTCTCAATTATTGTTTAAAGACGCCATTTTAGATTTTACTTCAGCTGTCATTTGATAGATTATATTATTTAAGTAATCTCTTTCTGTCCATTATTTTATTAAATTTTCTTCATTAAATATAATCATAATGGGAACCTTTCAGTTTGTTGACATCAATACGATTCTAAATCCGAATAATTATCCTATTTATAAAGGTTAGTATTCTCTGGAGTATCAAATAATCCAAAATATCACATTTAAAGATAAATTTCTATTTACTTATCTATTTAGAATATATATTCAAAGATCTATTAATCATAAAGAAGTTGTCTTTTGTTTGATGCAAATAAATAATCATATATTGGGAGAGTTTTTTATCTTGAGAGAGGCTTATAACTCAAGAACAGTGCAAAAAAGTTTTAAATAAAAGTTTATTTATATCAGGGGGTAAACTAAACTACACTATTGTTTGTCTACCTGGAACAGGCTTTCAAGGGTATTTCGAGGTCTCAAGTTCTGTTTATTAAATGGAAACCTATATTTTTATTTAAATAGACTAAATTTACAAAAAAAAAACTGAACAACTTTCATAAGAACTATTTTTTAATACGACATCAAGTAAACAAAATATCTTCATCTTATTTATAGGCTTTCGCCTGTTCTTCCAATAAGAAAAAAAGAATAAAGACGTTAGTTTCTTGCTGCGACATCTTTTTGGCCACCCTCTGCTCCGTGGGCGATTTTCCTCCCGATTAATAATCATACACTGTAACCTTTTTCTTCTTCTTTTTCTACATCTTCTCTATAGGCTTTCGCCTGTTCTTCCAATAAGAAAAAAAAAGAATAAAGACGTTAATTTCTTGCTGCGACATCTTTTCGGCCACCCTCTGCTCCGTGGGCGATTTTTCTTTCGATTAATAATCATAATCTGTAACCTTTTTCTTCTTCTTTTTCTACATCTTCTCTATAGGCTTTCGCCTGTTCTTCCAATAAGAATAAAGACGTTAATTTCTTGCTGCGACATCTTTTCGGCCACCCTCTGCTCCGTGGGCGATTTTCCTTCACGATTTATGCAAGGCGGTCATCCATTATTCGTTCCACATGTTCCCCCCATCCTCTCTTTCTCACATCGATCCATTCCACTATATCCTGGATTTCGCTTAGTTCTATTAGATCTTTGCTGCGGATTCTATCCCTTAATGTTTTCCCGTCTATATCCCTTATTATTCTCATCTCAGTTGTTCGGAGTAGTTGTTGGGGGGTAATTGTTGATGCTCTGGTTTCTGCTGCATATGTCAACACTGGACGTATGCAGGTCTTATAAATTCGTACTTTGCTTTTTGCTGACATATATTTATTTTTCCAGACCAAACCATATAGACATCCAGCTATTCTAGCTCCTTTTGATACTTGGGTTTTAACCTCTTGGCTGAGATCTCAGTGCGCCGAAATCTCGGCTCCCAAATAGTTAAATTTTTCAACTTGATCTAATTTTGTATTTTTAAGTTTGATTTCACACTTAAGCTGTTCTTTCGCTATCACAAGACATTTTGTTTTTCAAATGGTTATTTCCATATTTAATCTTTCTGCCATTTGATCGAATTGTGATAATTGAGTTTGCAGATTTTGCTCACTGTCCGACACCAAAACCACGTCATCAGCATAGCACACAGCCTGTATGGAGTTTCCTCCCATTTTGTATCCTTGTTGGGTCGTCACATATGCTAAAATTTTATCTATAATGACATTGAAGAGCAAAGGACTTAACGAATCACCCTGCCTCACTCCACTTGTTATTGAAATAGATCCCGATATCTGGTTAATCGATTTTATTTTTGCTCTTGTATTTAGATCTTTTATTATCCTAATTAATCTTTCTGGATCCTCTCTTTCTCTGAGACAACCTATTATAACTTCTAATCTTACCCGATCAAAAGCTTTTTTAAGATGAAAGATATTAATTTGCCGATGGTAATAGATTCAAATTTACTAGAAAATCATAGATCAAAGATGGTGTCATCTATTAATTCCGATGGAGTGGAATATTTTTAATTATATGTCAGAGGGGTTGTTTTTCACCCCTCGGGAATCGAACCCGAGTGCCAGTAACAGCAATCCGGGCCACCTGGCTCACCTGCGGGATACGAACCTCTCTGACATATGCAAACGCGTAAAATATTTTACTCAAAGATTGTTATCTTAATTTGTAAAATTTCGCGATATAGTGATTCTAAATTTAAACATATAGCCATGCCATATAATTTAAATAAAGGTGGTTGAGTGTTTCGAATTTTGAAGAAATTCAAAATTTTTTAAGGTCTATAAAACATAAGTATGCCGGGTTGTTGAATTCGATTGATTTTTCAACTATTTGTCGTATAATAAATATAGTGTCAGTTGTTGAGCGGTTCTTTCTAAACCCCTGTTCTTCTCTCGGTTTAATGTAGTCCAGCAGTTTGTTAAGGATAATTTTAGTAAAGAGCTTTAGAATAGTATTTAGTAAAGTTATACCACGATAGTTATTAAGGTCTGACCTTAATAAACAAAATATTAAATCGAATATATGTTTAAAAAAATCCAAATAAGATTTATTCTTAACAATTATTCAACTTAATTATCAAATAATAATAATCAAATATGTAATTATTAAATAAATAATATAATAAGTAATAAACTGTCCAAAATAATGAACTTACATGACGAAAAACAAGGCTTTCGGAAAGGTCGATCTTGTGTCGACGCTATATTCGCCATTAGACAGCTTTGAGAAAAGGCCTATGAATTTAACAAGCCGGCGTTTTTCTGATTTATCGGTATCGAAAAAGCGTTCGATAAAGTACAACTTAAGCACATCATAAAACTCTTGGAAAAGTTTTAAACCCCCCCTCATAAACCTAATACAAGATATTTATTCCAACAACACTGCCAGAATAAAAACCGAAGGAAGACTGTCCAGAAGGATTCCAGTGAACCAGTGTATTAGGGAGGGGGGCTCTCTTAGTCCTCTCCTTTTTAATATAGTAATGGGTGAAATCAGTGGAGAAATCAAAAACCTAAAAGGATATTCCTTGGGGGACGAGAATTTAACATGCGTTTGCTACGCAGACGATGCAGCACTCGTTGCAGAAGATGAAGATTCCCTCCAGCGCCTCCTGTATAAATTCAGCTGTGTTGCATATAAATTCAGTCTCACCCTGTCAACCAAGAAGACCAAAACACTCACAATCTCTAAATCACCACTCCGATGTAAACTCCAACTATATGATACGATTGTCGAACAAATCATGTCCTTCACGTACCTTGGCATCCAAGGGACCTCTCATCGAGACCTAGAAACAGAGGTAAAACATCAGGCAATAAAGGCCTCAAAAATATCGGGTTGCCTTAACAGTGCAATCTGGTCAAACCAATATTTAAGAACGGAGGCCAAGGTACGAATCTACAAAATCGTGGTACGTCCAATATTAACATAACAGCTGAGACAAGACCCGACACTGCAAAAACATAAGAAGTAGAGGTCGTCCCAAGAATAGATAGTATGACGATCTGGAAGAAACAACCCTATAGGTTTAAAAACAAGAAGAAGAAGAAATAAATAATTTAATAATTTTCCGAAAATGTTCTGTAACATTATAGAGTGTATCGCAAGTCTTCTGGATGAAACATCTGTCTTCAATAAAAAAATTCTCCATTTTTATCATGGTAATACAATATAACTATCTATTGGATTCACACGAAAAATAAACTTTTTTAAGCTCAAGAATTTTAAATAGATCTATTATGTAGAAAATAATCTCTTAAATCTGAGTATAACGAAGTTTTAAGATCATTATAAACACTTATTTTCATTGTTGTGACTTTTCGATTTAATAATTAATTATTTAATCATTATTATTTGAAACTAAAGTTAAATAATTGTTACAAATAATTATTAAGATTTTTTTTAAATCTAATTAATTCATGTATTTTGTTCATTTTAAGTCGAATAAAAAAATAGTTCTTAAGATAGTTGTCCAGTTTTTTTTGTAGTTTAAGTAGACGCAAAGAAAAATATAGGTTTCTATTTAAAAAACAGAACTTGACCTTGAAATACCCTTGAAAGCTTGTTCTAAGTCGACATCCAATAGCATAGTTTAATTTCCCACCTGATATAAATAAAATTTTATTTGAAATTTTTTTTCTTATAACGCATTGTTTTTAAGTTATAAGACTGTCTCAAGATAAAAAACTCACCCGGTATACCATACATACCAGATTTGTAAATATGAAATCTAAATTTTATTATAGAAAACATAGACATTTATTGCATGAAAATGGTAAAATATATTTCATTCAAAGTATTGCCCGTCGCTAGCCACACATTTTTTCCATCTCTCTGACAATTTGTGGATCCTTAGCCAAAAAACTGTTGCTCTTTTGAGGCAAACAAATCATCGATCCATTTTCGTAAGCTGCTCAGCAATTGCGTGTCCCATCAATGCAAATTATTAGTAATCAGATGGAGACAAGCCTGTGGAGTAAGCCGCATGCGAAAGTATTTGCAAACTAAACGCCTCAATCGTTTTCTTGAGCGCTTTTGCTGTGTGCGATGGTGGATTATCATGATGCAAAATCACTTTGTGTTCTTTCTTTTGATATTCTGGTCATTTTCCACTTAATACTTTGTTCAAATCCATCATTTGTTTTTGGTAGCGTTCAGTATTAACGGTTTAGCCAGGTTTTAGGCAACTCATAATAGATAACACCCTTTTGTTCAGACCAAACACAGAGCATTGTCTTGAGTCCATAACGATTTGGCCTTGCAGTCGATGTCGCTGGTTTGCTTGGAGTTACCCATGATCTTTTACGCTTAGCATTCTCTAAATATATCCATTTTTCATCGCCAGTCATAATTCGACGAAGAAATTATTTTCTTTTGTCCCTGGTGAGCAGCATTCGCAAGTGTTTTTTCGGTTTTCCTGCTGCCTTTCATTCAATTCATGTGGAACCCATTTTCCCACTTTCATGGCTTCCAAACGTATGGAGACCGCTTCTCGTGTAACATTTAATTCATCCGCGAATTGTTGTTGTGTTTAAGCGTCATTCTCATTCAACAATGCTTGCAATTCGGCGTCTTCAAGCTTTTTCGGTGATTTTCGACGTACTTCTTTTCTCACGTCAAAATCGCCACTTTTGAATTTTTTAAAGCACTGTGATTTACCAAGAGTATGCTCACCGTAAGCTTCGACAATCATTCTGCACCAGTTTTCTTCAAATGGTAACAGAAAATCAATGCTGTCCGCGAATCATAATTCTTAGGCACAAATTTCTACATGTTCAACCATATGAAAAAATATGTATTTGTATTAAACTTGTATTGTTTAGAGTTAACATTATTTGATAAATGTACAAACAAGAAAATGCCACCAATTAAGCGCTTTCACAGTCACTCTGTTGACAACTAGTCATTTATGAGCAAATTCCGTTTTCTCATTTACACACCTAGTTAGTATATGTCAACCGTTGATTGCAGAAAGGGTACAAGTCATTGAAACTATTTTTTGGAACTTGTGTATAATAATTTAAGAAACTGAAATAAAAAATAAATATATTTTGAAATACTATATTTTTCAGCATTATTTAAAACAATTTGCTTAATGTCTTGGGACTTAGTACCCTTCAAAGTTGACAAACATATTATATCCTTTCAAAATATAAAAAAATCATCTCATTAATATATTACTATTAACAGTTTTTAAGGAATTTGGTGTTGGTACTTGGTGAAACATTTTTATCCAATAATTTTACTATTAACAGTTTATTAACACAAAATACAGGAATAAATTAATTACAAAAGGGTACAGGTTTTATTATACCACAGTGTAATATGAAATGGGCCTATGGACGTATTTTATGAATGGCCCCTTTATGTACATATAAATATATATGTGTATATTGATTTGCATCAAGCAGATGACAACATAATTGATTTCTATTTATCAATAATCAACTCTGTTATTTTAGCAAATCTAAATCTTTTCAATAATATAAAAATACAAATGAATATTGAATTTTTTGAGTAAAATATTTTATATGGTATATATCAGAAGGGTTCACCTCACAGGATTGGGCATGAATGCTAATTTTGGCACTCGGGTTCGATTCTTCAGTAAGTGAAAACAATCCTTCTGATATATAAGCAAATATAATATATTCCCATCTAGTATCTACTTAGACTGAAAACTACTTATGATTTAATTTGAAATATTTTAGAAACCCTTGAAGTATTCAGAGAATTTCATGAGATTCAGAAATAAGTCACATTTCACTAGCAAATGGAGTTGACTCAGACAATTTAATTATCCGACGAGTGTAGTGGTTGGCAAGGGCGGATCCAGGAATTTTTTATGAGGCGGGGGGGGGGGAGAATGTATATAAGGTGCCCGATGTATACTATATAAGATTTTTTTTTTTTTACAAATTTCATATCTCATATTTTAAAATAGTAATTGGAGACTCATAGAAGGTCCACACTGTTCCTTAAGCCAAGGTTTCCGTTTTGTATATAATTGTGGTTTGTGTGAAATTTGAGGTGTTTCGGAAAAATTTATAACAGATGTTAGGTTAGAAGAAAACTATTTGGTGTAGTTTTTTTATGTGTATTTAATATGGTGTACGTTTGCGCTGCAAAGGTTTCGGACGGAACAGTCCTTCTTCAGCACCTGTTGATTCACAGATTATATTTTTTTAGAGTGAAATAATACAAGTGTATGCGTGTGGACCAAGTACAAACAATAATACATTAGTTGACAACAAAAGAAACATACCACAAAGAATTGAAAATTTTCTTTAAAAAAATTAAAAGAATTATTATTCCCTTAGAGACCCTCCCCCCCATTTTCTGTTCCAGAATTACACAATACAACGTAATAAAAAAGAACAATTGAAATTCCTTTACCTTGTTAATAAAATACAACTGTGGTCATGTTAGTACATGCCATTGGCCTAGAAACAGTAGGTAATTTAAACAGTAACAAAATTAGAAGTCTCCAAACGACATGATTCATTGTTTTTCCGAAACACCTCAAATTTCACACAAACCACACTCATATTTTAAGTTCATTAAAATAAAAAAAAAAATTATTATAAATTCCCTGTCGATTTGGCCGCCGTTTTTTGGCCTCTGCGTGCGACGCACGTGTTGCACTCTCGCCAGGCACGGGCCTCTATGGGGGGGGGGGGGCGGTCGCTCCCTCCGCGCCCTCCTGGATCCGCCCTTGGTGGTTGACCAATT
>JALMQS010000186.1:1557079-1585107 GCA_024734495.1 Forficula auricularia
ATAGATTATAAAAATATAGGGAAGAATGGTATTAATTTAAATACAGTCTGGTTCCTTATTTGTGGTTAGTTAATTCAGATATTAATATGTAGGATCTGGCATTCATTTGTGGAAGTCTGTCTATTTATTATTACTTGGGATTATAGTCTTATGCCTCCTATGATTAAATCAATTATACATTTTGTCAAGTCCTAAAGTCCTAGAGTTGTGCAAAATTTTATTTAGTTCTCACAAGCAGAGATTAGCTGAGGTAGAGAGACGGTCATACCTCGTTAAGGTTTTGACCCGGTTTCCTTAACAACTTATGGCAAATGCCGGGTTGGCTAATGCGTCACTTACTCCTGGTATCGGGTTTTTGCGCGGAATTTTTAAATTACTTTTTGTTTTTTGATGGAAATAAATCTATGGTCATGTTATTTGTTAATGAGCATACATTTCTATTTTTTTTCTTTTTTTTTTTTTTACTTGTATATTATTTGTTAAATTGTTGTAATTAATTTGTATTGATGTTTGTTAATGTATTGTAGCTAGATTGTATTGATGTTTGGAGGACCTAGCCACCGAGGACTTGTGCCTCTAAGCAGGTCGAGGAATAAAGATTTATTTATTTATTTATTTAGTGGGCTCTTTATTTGTGAAACCGAATAATAATAAAGACACAATTATAATCGTAATGAGAAAAATATATAATGTAAACAGAGAAAAGAATCGTTACTAATAACAAGCGAAAAGCAAAGAATATAAAACTGTAAAGAAACAAAGAGAATAAATGGAAATTTAATTAACATATAAAATGTCTCGTCTTCAGGTGAGTTTTTTATTTTGAGAAAGTTATATAACTCAAAAACAATGCATTATATGAAAAAACGTTTATTTATATCAGAGGAGGAAACTAAACTACACTATTGTTTCTCGACCTAGAACAAGCTTTCAAGGGTAATTTGAGATGTCAAGTTCTGTTTTTTAAATGAAAACCTATATTTTTCTTTATATAGACTAAATTTACAAAAAAACTCAACAACTTTCATAAGAACTATTTTTTTATATGACATCAAGTAAACAATCAATAATATGTTTAAAAAAATCTTAATAATTATTTGTAACAATTATTTGACTTTATTATCAAATAATAATGATCAAATATGTAATTATTAAATAAATAATATAATAAGTAATAAACTGTCCAAAATAATAAACTTACACGACGAGCAACAAGGCTTCAGGGAAGGTCGAACTTGTGTCGACGCTATATTCGCCATTAGACAGCTATGCGAAAAGGCCTATGAATTTAACAATCCGGCGTTTTTCTCCTTTATCGATATCGAAAACGTACAACTTAAGCACGTCATAAAAATCTTGGAAAAGTTTAAAATCCCAGACAATCTCATAAACCTAATACAAGATATTTACTCGAACAACACCGCCAGAATAAAAACCGCATGCTTTGGGGGGAATTATTGATTTTATCTCATCAGAGCGCCTGCCGTGATAGTATCTATAGAAAAGGGAAAGGGCAGGAGCGTTTCTTCGATGAGGCCTAGCCGTCAGGGAGTCGGTGAGGGAATGGAATCGTCAATTAGCCTGACGGCTCGTTTCTGAATTGCATCAATTCGGCGTCTTCAAGCTTTTTCAGTGATCTTCGACGTTCTTCTTTTCTCACGTCAAATTGGACACTTTTGAATTTTTGAAAGCACTGTGATTTACCAAGAGTATGCTCACCGTAAGCTTCGACAACCATTTTGCACCAGTTTTCTTCAAATGGTAACAGAAAATCAATGCTGTCCGCGAATCATAATTCTCAGGCACACATTTCTAAATGTTCAACCATATGAAAAAATATGTATTTGTATTAAACTTGTATTGTTTTGAGTTAACATTATTTGATAAATGTACAAACAAGAAAATGCCACCAATTAAGCGGTTTCACAGTCACTCTGTTGACAACTAGAGTCATTTATGAGCAAATATTAAGGAATTGGTCATAAACCAACACGTCCTTTTTCATCACTTAGAAAACAATAAATTAATTCACGATAGGCAATATGGATTCAGACAAAATCGTTCCACAGGCGACATCTTAACCTATGTCACCCACACCTGGAACAATACTCTAGAGGCCGGAAAAGAAACCTTCGCTGTAGCCCTTGATATCTCCAAAGCTTTTGACCAGGTTTGGCACAAAAATCTTCTTGCCAAACTGCCAGCCTTCGGATTCACACCAACTCTTCGCAAATGGATAGAAAGCTTTCTGACAAACCGAAGTATAAAAGTTGTGGTGGATGGAACATCATCTGAATCGTTCTCCACAAACTCTGGTGTTCCCCAAGGCTCCGTAATCTCCTCCACACTCTTCCTAATTTATATAAACGACCTTTTCGATCAAACGGCAAACCCCACTCATTGTTACGCCGACGATAGCACTCTACACGGCAAACCCTCACTCCCGAATAATCGAATCAATGTTACCTCCTCAATTACTCTCGACCTAGACAAACTGAATAAATGGGGCTCACAAAATTTAGTTAACTTCAATTCAAACAAGACTCAATGTTGTCTAATTTCTAGGCGCGAAAATAAAGATTTCCCTGATATTCACTTCGATTCGAATACCCTAAAAATGTGTGACAGCCTATCCATGTTGGGCGTCTCTGTCGCATCTGACCTGTCTTGGAATGAACACATCTCCTCTGTGGCGAAATCTGCAGCAAGGAAGATTGGCTTCTTATTCAGGTCCAAGCGATTTTACAAACCCCCACAACTTCTCACCATCTACAAGGCCCAAATCCGCCCCTGTCTCGAATACGGCTCTCATCTATGGAGAGGAGCCTCAAAATACTCTCTTGCTACCCTGGATGCAATTCAGAAACGAGCCGTTGCTAATGACGATTCTACCCTCACCGACTCCCTCGACTCGCTGGCTCATCGAAGAGATGTCTCTGCCCTTTCCCTTTTCTATAGATACTATCACGGCAGGTGCTCTGATGAGATAAAATCAATAATTCCCCCAAAGCATGCTTTGCACGTAGCACGCGTTTTGCCGACTCCCAACACTCTTTCGCGGTCAAATTAGAAAAGTGCCGGACCACTTCATTCGCGAATACATATATCCCCATGACTTCAAGGAACTGGAACTCTCTTCCAGCCTCTATCTTTCCCAGCACCTATAATCTTCAAACCTTCAAAACCGGAGTGCATAGACACCTACGTCTACACCCTCTCACTTAATCAACTTTCCCTTCTCTTCGGTAATGCAAGGGTCTTTCGAGATCCATAGGGGCTGCATCTTCACCGGTGCACCCCTTAACTTGCATTCGGTTGCATTAATTAAAAAAAAAAAAAAAATTCCGGTTTGCATGTTTAACCCGACTTCAAAAAAAGGAGGAGGTTCTCTATTCGACTACGATTTTTTTTTTGTGTCTAGGTTACCTCGCCTCTCCGCCAATTGGTGAACGATTTTTTGAAAAAAAAAAATGCATTGGGTTCAGTCTAGCTTCCGATTGGTCCCATTTTATTTATTGGTATATACCTTTTTTGTTAGGTTTGTTCTGGCCTAACTTCTTTGTTTATGAACCGATTTCGATGATTCTTTTGTTATTGGAAAGGGGGTATTTTAGGGATGATGCCATATTAATTAAATTAATATGATCACTATTAATAACATCACTAAAAAAGAGAAAAATCGATATAATTTTTAAGAAAAAAATAAAACCGACTTCAAAAAATTAAATGCAACAAATAAAATACACTAAAAGGTATAAAATAATTATTATCTTATTTAGTTACAACTAAACGACGAAATATTAACATAAAATTACTTTTTGATGTCGGTACCAAACAAACTATACCTATAAGCGAGCGTACCCGCCAAACGTAAGTAAGATCCGTCGAGTGCGATTCATAAAGGTATATGTTTGGCACCGACTTCAAAAGTAATTTCATGTTAATATTTCGTAGTTTAGTTGTAACTAAATAAGATAATAATTATTTTTATACCTTTTAAGTGTATTTTATTTTGTTGCATTTAATTTTTTGAAGTCGGTTTTATTTTTTTCTTAAAAATTAATTTTTTACACACCTAGTTAGTATATGTGAACCGATGATTGCAGAAAGGGTACAAGTCATTGAATTAAAGGTCATAAGCAAATCTAAAAACTATTTTTGGAACTTGTGTAT
Source organism: Forficula auricularia (assembly GCA_024734495.1). Taxonomy (NCBI): domain Eukaryota; kingdom Metazoa; phylum Arthropoda; class Insecta; order Dermaptera; family Forficulidae; genus Forficula; species Forficula auricularia. The sequence goes on from JALMQS010000186.1 coordinate 1,561,253, forward strand.
AATAATTTAAGAAACTGAAATCAAAAATAAATATATTTTGAAAAACTATATTTTTCAGCATTATTTAAAACAATTTGCTTAATGTCTTAGGACTTAGTGCCCTTCAAAATTGACAAACATATTATATCCTTTCTGCAATCAATGGCAAATATAAAAAAATAATCTCATTAATATTACTATTAACAGTTTATAAACACAAAATACAGGAATAAATAAATTACAAAAGGGTACAGGTTTTATTATACCACAATGTAATAAGAAATTGGCCTATGGACGTATTTTATGAATGGCCCCTTTATGTACATATAAATATTAATATATGTGTATATTGATTTGCATCAAGCAGATGACAACGTAATTGATTTCTATTTATCAATAATCAACTCTGTTATTCTAGCAAATCTAAATCTTTTCAATAATATAAAATACAAATAAATATTGAATTTTTTGAGTAAAATATTTACCGCGATATATGGTGTATATCAGAAGGGTTCACCTCACAGGATTGGGCATGAATGCTAATTTTGGCACTCGGGTTCGATTCTTCAGTAAGTGAAAAAGAATCCTTCTGATATATAAGCAAATATAATATATTCCCATCTAGTATCTAGTAGATGAAAACTACTTATGATTTAATTTGAAATATTTTAGAAACCCTTGAACTATTCAGAGAATTTCATGAGATTCAGAAATAAGTGACATTTCACTAGCAAATGGAATTCACTAAAACAATTTAATTATCCGACGCGTGTAGTGGTTGACCAATTTAATATTTAAGATTGTATAAAATTTTAACCTTAATAAATTGTTCAATTCTTTCCTGTATAATTAATTAATTATTAGAAAAGTTTTTTTCTTTAAGGGTCAAAAATGAAAATCTAGGCCCGTGGACTAAACTTTATAAAATTCTTTATACATAATCAGTGGGGGTCCCCAGAAGACTAAATATGCAAAAACTAACAACCCATAATTGGCGCGTGGAAGTTTTTTTTATTAAATCATAAATGTCATGCTAGCATTTTTGAATATAACGTTAGCTTTATAATTTTATGTGATTTGTGTTTTATTCCAGGGCCACTTCATCATTGCTGCTATTGTAGAAACATGTTTATTAGTGAAGCATTCCTAGAAAAGCATCAAAAGAAATGCTTTCATATGAAAATATCTACTCTACTAAGAGAACACTTGAAAATTAATATATTAACTAAAGGTAAATTTAATTCTTAATATCCATTGAAATTCATTCAGAAAAGTAATTTAACATTTTCTAGGTCAGAATTTATTCGATTCAACACAATGTCAAAACAAATTCAAATCAAAATCAAAACCCAATCTACATTTACTGGCACATTTAGAAGAAAAGCCTTTTGGTTGTGAAAAATGTGGAAAATGCTTCTCAGATAAATCTGATCTCACAAAGCATTTAAGGATACATACAGAGGAGAGGCCATTTGGCTGTGATCAGTGTGGAAAATGCTTCTCAGATAAATCTAATCTCACAACGCATTTGAGGTTACATACAGAGGAGAAGCCCTTTGACTGTGATCAGTGTGGAATACGCTTCTCAGATAAATCTAATCTCACAACGCATTTGAGGTTACATACAGAGGAGAAATCCTTTGGCTGTGATCAGTGTGGAAAATGCTTCTCAGATAAATCTAATCTCACAACGCATTTAAGGGTACATACAGAGGAGAAGCCCTTTGGCTGTGATCAGTGTGGAAAATGCTTCTCAGATAAATCTAATCTCACAACGCATTTGAGGTTACATACAGAGGAGAAGCCCTTTGACTGTGATCAGTGTGGAATACGCTTCTCAGATAAATCTAATCTCACAACGCATTTAAGGGTACATACAGAGGAGAAGCCCTTTGGCTGTGATCAGTGTGGAAAATGCTTCTCAGATAAATCTAATCTCACAACGCATTTGAGGTTACATACAGAGGAGAAGCCCTTTGACTGTGATCAGTGTGGAATACGCTTCTCAGATAAATCTAATCTCACAACGCATTTGAGGGTACATACAGAGGAGAAGCCCTTTGGCTGTGATCAGTGTGGAAAACGCTTCTCGGATAAATCTAATTTCACAACGCATTTGAGGGTACATACAGAGGAGAAGCCCTTTGGCTGTGATCAGTGTGGAAAACGCTTCTCGGATAAATCTAATCTCACAACGCATTTGAGGGTACATACAGAGGAGAAGCCCTTTGGCTGTGACCAGTGTGGAAATCGCTTCTCAACTAAATATAATCTCACAAAGCATTTAAGGATACATACTAGAGAGTGGCCCTATGCCTGTGATCAGTGTGGCAAACGCTTCTTAAAAAACTGTGATCTCACAAAGCATTTAAGGTTACATTCTTTTGGTTGTGAACAATGTGGCAAACGCTTCTCAAACAAATCAATTCTCACAACGCATTTAAGGGTACATTCAGGGGAGAGGCGCTTCAAGTGTGATCATTGCACAAATGCCTTCACACTAAAGTCTAGTCTCACAAACCATTTAAAAATACATTTTAAACACCCTTGAAAATTTTTCGAATTCATATGAGATTCACAATTAAGTTCAAATTTCATTACACTTCATTCAATTTCCCGACTTGTGTATTATGGTTTGACCATCTTAATATTCACTACGTTGATGTGCTCACTTTTGGGACCAAACATACTATTCGGACAGTTGACTCTGGTGAATATTAACACTTTTATTCTTTTATTTCATAAATAACTTTTCCCACTATTATTAATACTTTTACATAACTTACCAAAAAGTAAATGCAATTACATCTTACCATCTCCGAAATCATAATACACCTTTGCCATTTTACGAAACAAACCCAAATACACATTAACAATTAGCAACTTGAGAGTTTAATTCATGGATCTCGTCATCTGCTTTCTTAGAAATCGACTTAAACAAACTGATGCGCGCGACTCCTCTTCCAATATCCAACTCATTAACAAGCCCCAAAACCATTGGAGCCAAAAGACTCCTTTTAACCGACTTCAAAAAAGGAGGAAGTTCTCTATTCGACAGAATTTTTTTTTTTTTTGTGCCTATGTTACCTCATATCTCCGCCAATTGTGAACCGATTTTGAAAAAAATTGCATTGGGTTCAGTCTACCTTCCTATTGGTCCCATTTTTTTTTTCATAGGTATTAGATCTTTTTTGATAGGTTTGTGTAGGCCTAACTTCTTTGTTTATGAACCGATTTCGATGATTCTTTTTTTATTCGAAAGGAGGTATCTTAGGGATGGTGTCATATTAATTTAGTCAAGTTCTGATGATATGATCACTATTAATAACATCACTAAAAAGAGAAAAATAAAAATAATTTTTAAGAAAAAAATAAACCCGACTTCAAAAAATTAAATGCAACAATTAAAATACTCTAAAAGGTATAAAATAATTATTATCTTATTTAGTTACAACTAAACGACGAAATATTAACATGAAATTACTTTTTGAAGTCGGTGCCAAACATATACCTTTTATGAATCGCACTCGACGGATCTTACTTAGTACGTTTGGAGGGTATGCTCGCTTATAGGTATAGTTTGTTTGGTACCGACTTCAAAAAGTAATTGGCACTAAATTTGTAAATATTGACCATTGAAATTTGCATATTTAACACGCGAACCCTATCCCGATTGATGTTAAAGCGACTGATTCATTAAATAACAATCGTAATTTTCTTGAAATCATTTTGAAAAACTCAGAATCATTAACTGAAGATATAACAAATATTTTTCTCTTAAAGTAATTGTATCAAGCGGTGTTCGTTTTGTATGAAAAATGTTCAAAGTTAGGTACTTTTAACTTTTAAGGAGTTCGGTGTTGGTTCTAGGTGAAACATTTTAATATAATAATAAAACTAAGATACGAGGTAGGTTTCACAAAAAAGAAATAAAACAAAATTGAGTTTTGAGTTCGATATATTTCGGGGGTTAGCCCATCATCAGGAGTCTAAGAAAACTGATTACATATTGGAAAAATAGTTTTACAAGTAAGAATTTAGGTACTTTTGATGATTTTCGTTTTTTCTTTCATGGCATGTCAAATGAGAGCTGCCGACTTGGCAACGTCGCACTAAAATCACTCAATTTTTCTATATCTAAAAAACTTCTTCAGCTGGTGCATTTGACATTTTTAGCTAATTCTCTCAACCTAACTTTTGTTCTCATCTGGAATTTCGCATTAACCTGTTTCATGAAGTGTTTTTTTTTTATTCTTTGTCTTTTACCCTCGGTAATAATGTTGCCACATCCTAGAAACGAGGCAATAAAAACATTTTTGCCTTTCTGCGATTGTGAGATTAGGGGAAAGAGCGACCGGCATCTGAGCTATATTAGCGAACGTCCTAAAGAAAAATTGATTTATTATAAGACCAGTATATTATTAGTATTTAATTTTAGAAATTTTACGTTACTTGATTGTTCTTTGGCAAGCAAGACTGATATAACGATGACAAAGTAAGAATTATGTATTTTATTACTCTTTGTTTTATTTTTCGTTGATTGCTGAGTTATAAAAATTGTTGAATTAAATATTAATCCTTTAACTGTGGGTATTTTTTGTAGAACCAAGCGCTCCAAATGCCAAAAAAAAATAGTTGATCTATTTATTTAGGCACCTAGTGATGCTCGGTAACTTCTTCCTTCAGTTAAAAGCTTTATTTTAATATTATTTTTAATTTAAAATTCTGATAATAAGGTTGATTTTTATTTGAGAGCCGTTTTCAAATTAAAAAAAATACAAATATAAAATATAATGTATTCGACCACTGTACCCCGACCTTCACCCTTCTCGACCCCACCCCCGAAACCAGGCCCTACCCCCGGACCTCCCACATCTACCACATCCACCCCCGCTCCTCATCAAGATCGCTTTCTCATCCTCAAAACTTGTTAATAGAGTTTGTTTCATCAACATAGTTAGAGCCGTTTAAAAAAAAAAAAAAATTCAAATATATAGATATTTATATATACGTGTATATACCTGGAAGACCGAGCTTCGTTCGGGTTTAGTTATTGCTTATTTGAACGGCCAATTATTTTGTTTTGATACAACCACATGATTCATTTTTATTCATCCACTCAAAATCCAATAAAACCTATCAAAATGTGTTATTTTTTCAGAAAATTGAGACCTGGTTATGCAAAAGATATTTTAAAATAAATTCTTGATTATTTTTTATTCTATTAAATAAATAAGGTTCTTTATTAAAAACAATTATAAAACGTTTATTAATAATTCTAACGTTTAGGTAGAACAACACACCACAATCACAATAGTTCTTCAAAGCCTTTGAGAATAATGAATTATCAACCCATTGTCTGCCTGGGTACAAAAGAAAATAGAAACATTGGCATTTTTCTACCTGAGAATAATTAATTTGATTACGAAAAAAACCCATCAAAAACAATTTTGTCGAAGATGAGACCGTGACTGATCGAATTGTCACTCCAAAAACCCCCTAACCCGTGAATTTCATCAAAATCGGTAGTCGTTTTCAAAATAGAACCAAGATATATATATATATATATATAAATACAATTTTTGCTCGTTTAATAAGAGTAGATAGATAGATACACTATGTATGGTATATACCACGCGTCTGGCTATAATTTTACTCCGTGGCTTATAAACCACATCCGCAGTTAAAGGATTAAACAATACAAAATTTGATTTAATATGAGTTGTATGGTATTACATCTACTATTAGTATGTTTTTGACTTTAAAAATGTTTACTTTAATTTTCTTTTCCAAAGCTGTTAAATGTAAAGTAATACTGCGATGTATACTTTATTTATCAATTATGTTTGCAGAATAAATTTTTTTCCCGTCAACCCTGCCGACCTCTCCTTTAACACGTTTAACAGCCTTATTATATTTTTGTTAAATATAAGTTTATTGATAAGCTACAAATCTTTAATGTATTATTTTTTTTACTAAATTTATTTTTTATATATTTATAAATAAATTTAAATTAGACTTTATAATATCATTTTGTAACATATCTGTGCCCGGTGTCCCTTCCTTCTTTTGAACTCTCTCTTTATTCACCACAAGTTCCGATTCCCCTTTGGGATGATTTCGCCCTGGGTTCGCCCAGGCACGCCCTCGAAGCTCGGCCCTCCGAACTGGTGCCCCGGCGGGCGGCGTCTCGGTCCAAAAATGTGATTACTCTTAAAAAAAACCACACTCCAAATGTATACCTTTAAACTCCCGAAAATACATAGTCTCTTAAAAGTTTCGCCTCATTTTCGTCCAGAATTATATTATATCATTTTTTTTAAATTTAGGATCGATAATCGATATAAGGCTCCAAATATTTAAAAGAGATCAGGTGTTGTTTGTATGACAGGCTGCTCCAGTATTGCCATGAGAAACTCTGGCATGCGTGTCTTAAGTCTTTCAATTTTGTAAAAATCAAAAAATAAGAATAACAAAATTTAGATTTTTAAAAAATTATAAAAAAAGTGGCAAATTATTAAAAAATAATCAAATAAGATGTGATTAATTTTTTCTTCTGTGCGCAAAGAAAAGCGAATTAAATATTTAATTTTTGAGTTGTAAAGGGGGGGGGGGGAATAATTATCAATATATTTAATGTTTCTTAATTTAAAATCAATTTGAGTCTTTCATTTCAAAATTCGAGTTAAAATTACAATTATATTTCAAATTTGCCTCGACTTATCTCGACTCAAAACACAAATATATCGACGGCGTCAGCGTCCCTGTCGGCAGCATTAGGTCAGCGTTGCTGCAAATTAATCTGGACTATTCTTATTATTATATGATCACTATACTTGCGGTAAACCGTTTTCGGACCTCTCGTTTGCAGACCCTGTACTTTTTCAGGTAGTTGTTCAGCAAAAAGTTAATGCTTGAGTATATAGAACAGACAATAAGGATTCATAAGCCCAAAACTTTTTGCTGTTTATGTACCACTACTAGCCAATCCCATGCTCGTTTGACAAATCTGGTTAACAGTGTCCACGCTTCTATATATTTTATCATAGAAATTTCAGATAAAATACGTTGTAAAGGGAGATTTATAAAACAAAATGTTCTTAATAAGCGATTGAAAGCTGTTGCGAGAATGGCTAAAGCGAAAACGTCAAAGAAATTACTAAAGTTCACCCACTTTTTAGGTTAAATAAATGGGTTGTTGCCAGCTTGTTTTTAGTATAAATTTTTAATTATGCATTTTTTCTTTATTCTCTATTATCTCAGAAACTGTGTTGTAACTATGAATTAAAATTTTCTTAAAATATGTATTAGTTATTGTTTAATGTTGGTTTAGTTTTTTTATAACAATGGTAAGAAGAGTTTCTTAATTATAAGTACCTGGAGGTACCGATCGATGCTCGGTAACTTCTTCCTTCAGTTAAAATCTTTATTTTAATATTATTTTTAATTTAAAATTCTGATAAAAAGGCCGATTTTTATTTGAGAGCCGTTTTCAAATTAAAAAAATACAAATATATCTATATAGTATTCGACCACTGTACCCCCCACCTCCACCCTGCTCGACCCCACCCCCAAAACCTCGCCCTACCACCGGATCCCCCACCACCGCCCCCCACCTGCACCCCCCACATCCACCCCCGCTCCGCACCAAGATCGCTTTCTCATCCTCAAAACTGTTAATAGAATTTGTTTCATCAAAATCGTTAGAGCCGTTAAAAAAAAAAATACAAATATATATATATATATAGCTGGTAGACCGAGCTTTGTTCGGGTTTAGTTAATGATTTACAACAACACACCACAATCACAAAGTTCTTCAAGGCCTTTGAGAACAAAGATTTAAACCAACCCATTGTCTGTCTGGGTACAAAAGATAAGAGGAACCCTTTTTAAATCCCTAAGATAAGATTGGCATTTGTCTACCTGAGAATAATTAATTTGATTACGAAAAAACCCATGAAAAACAATTTTGTCGAAGATGACACCGTGACGGATCGAATTGTCAACCCGAAAAACCCCTAACCCGTGAATTTCATCAAAATCGGTAGAGTCGTTTTCAAAATAGAACCAAAGTTACAAATATATATACAGTAAGACCCCCAGGGCCGTCTTAAACTAGGCTGGGGCCCTTTTGGAAAGTAAAAAAAGCGAATTATAATAACGTTTTTTTACTAAGTATGACCATTTATTATAGGTAATCAAATATAGTATGATATAATATGTCATCAATGATATTAGAATGCTGCTGGTTTTTTGGTTACGATTACGATAACGGTTTCTTTCGGGATTTCTGTTGAGCAAAATCTTCAATTATATCCTTAAAGTCAATTTTTTGAAGGATATCACTTTCTATGCACATAATTGACAAATTACTCAGTCGTTCTTGTAACATTGTTGTTCGCAATTCATTTTTTATTCTCTTAAGCTGCGAAAATGACCGCTTTCCGCTACAATTGGTAACCATTAGGAAAATGAATATTCTTGTAGCAATTTCTACGTTTGGAAAAGTTTCTTCCAATTTATCTGATTTTATTAGGTTATTTAATGTTGAGATATTTAAATCCGCTGATTGCTTTGCTATGTTTTTTAAATATTGGCTTAAATGAAAACATCTGTTTTGAGCTCATCTGCATTAATATCTTCATGATAAAATTCTGCAAATTCTTTGCATTTTTTGGTCAACTCACCAGATTCGATTTTTGTTAACTGACAAAGAAAACTAAATCGACTATCAATTTCTTGGTATGCTGTCGAACGTTTTTTTAAATGTGTATTTAATGTGTCAAGTGTAATGTGCACGACAAAAATGTTTTGAGAATAAATGTGTGAGAGAAATTGTCTGTCCTTCCCCTGAGAATGGGGGCCCTGGGCACGGGCCCCGTGTGCCCTTATGGTGAAGACGGTATGGAAGACCCCGCTTAACACTGTTTCGGTTTAACGCTCTTTTATTTCAACCCGGGGATTCCCCGAAATTGCTCGCAGCGCTGCGGGGATTCCCCAAAATTGTGCGCAGCGCTAGGTTTCCAAATATGTATATAACATATCCGAAACAGTGTAGTTGTGTTTCTTGTTTTGTTCGATGCTGTACGGACGCATTTTTATCATTTGAAACATCTGTTGACATTATTGTAAGTATAAATTTATATAATATTATAATGATTAATACTGTGACAAATATTATGATCTTTAGTTTTTATCATGGGTGATAATGAAAAACAAGAAAAGAAAGCAACCAAAAAAGAATTTCACTGGAAACTAAAATGCAAGTGATTAGAAGATTAGATTCTGGTGAACGTCAATCTCAAATTAGTGCTGCATTGAATTTGGCAACTTCAACAATAAGGATAATTCTTAAGAATAAAGAAAAAATACTGTCATCGGCAACTGCAACTACGTCAAGCTCTGCAACTAGAATTACTCGTTCTAGAAATAACATTATAGAGGAAATGGAAAAACGACTGTCTATATAGATTGACGACGAAATTGAACGCAATATGCCATTAAGCCAATCTATCATAATGGAAAAAGCTAGAAGAATTTTTCATTACATATTCAGGCTGAGGCAAGTGACATAAGTGAAACTTTCGTTGCTAGTCGAGGATGGTTTAATACAGGGTTGCCCAACCTTTTTTTGTCCGTGGGCCGGATTCATCATGACATACGATTTCGCGGGCCGGATTCTTTATAATTGCATATCTTAGTAACACCTTTGAAAAAAATTCAACATTTTCAATGAATTCACGAATATGTTTGTGCTGATTCATTTTTTTTAAATATTTATAAATTTTATGAAAATGTTGCGTTTTTTAATTTATTTTTAGAATTAAATGAAATCATAAAAGGTTAAAATTTCAAAAGAACAAAATCTGTACTCACGATTTATTAATGTGAAGTCTGATGTTGTTTTTCAGAAACTAATTTTTTAATATTTGGTTCAAGTTGAGTGACGTTCATCCTTAATATGGAATGAAGGTGATCATCTGAAAGTCGAGCGCGAGACGCTGGTTTGGCTCTTTTTAAAGTTGAAAATGTTTGTTCACAAATGTACGTGCTTGCAAACGCCGTTGTCATTTTCATTCCAAGGTTTCTCAAATTCGGATAAGAATCTAACGCTGCATAAAAATCTGGTAATGACTTCTCGCGAAAAAGATCCTGTAATGGTGTTTGGCATTGCAATTCAATTAATTCTAATTGTAAATCACCTGGCGCCGTAGAAACATCCACTGTAAAAGGATTTTCAAACAAGCGTATTTCATTTTTAATCCGGTGAAAATCTGCAAATCTACCTTCGAAACTTTTGCTGAGTAATTGCAGCATCTTGGTAATTTTTTCACTTGGAAAATGATCATTTTTCCTTTCTTTACGTAAAGCAGTGCAAGTCGGAAAGTGCGTCAACTGTCCTTTTTCCGTTTGCTGTATGAAAAGCTTTAATTTTGTTTGAAACGCACATAAATCAGCATATACATGGGAAATATTGTAGTTAATAAAATTCACAGAAAATACTTTAATAAATTTAAAAAATACGCGGTATTTGGTCAATAATTTACGAATATCCGACTAGGAGCTCGCGGGCCGGATCCGGCCCGCGGGCCGTAGGTTGGGCACCGCTGGTTTAATAGATTTAAACATCGAAACATAAAGATTACAGGAGAAGCAGTAAGTGGTGATAAGAAAGCGGCGGCTGAATTCCCAGCTACATTAAAAACAATAATTGAACAAGGAAACTATCCTCCAGAATTGGTTTTTAATGTTGATGAAACAGGCCTGTTTTGGAAAAGAATGCCAAAACGAACATTTCTATCCCGTGAAGAAAAACGAGCACCGGGATTTAAAGCTACAAAAGATCGCTTAACACTTCTACTGGGTGGTAACAAATTAAAACCACTACTAGTTTAAGAGAATTTTGGAAAAACTACAATATGAATGCTCTAGCAAATATAAACCTTTCTTGGAATGAGATAACAGAAAGATCTTTGAAAGGAGTATGGAAGAACATTTGGCCAGATTTAAGTAAGAGCGAAGACATTGGACACTCTGTCCATATGGATGAAATAGTGGAATTAGCGAAAAAAAACGGTTTAGATGAGGTAAATGTGGAAGACGTCTAAGTAATAGTTCAAGAAACAGCAGCTAGTCTTTCTAATGATGAGCTCAAGGAATTAATAGAGCAAGAAGAAAACAAAAAAATTGATAGTAGTGATTTGGAAGAAGAGCAAAAAGAACTTTCGATGGCGTTTGTAAAAAGGAGTTTGACCACTATAACTGAAATTATGGACCAATTTGTTGAAAATGATCCAAATTTTGACAGGAGTTCAAAAACAAGACGGGGTGTTATAGATAGATGCTTTATCCACTTATCAACAACTTCTAACAGAACGCAAAAGGAAAACGCAAACTACATTAGATGCCTTCTTGACAAAAAGGCAGAAAATTGGAAACACAGAATAGACTGAATGATCTGACTGACTTAGAATTTTATTTGTTTTTATAAGTATATTCGTTTATATTGTTTTTATTTTTGTAAGAAATAAATGTTTGGTTTTATTTTTATTAAAAAAACATAATTATTAAATTTAATACCTAACCAATTTTCTATCCATCTTCCCCTAACACCATTATTTACATGTTAAGATAGCCTCGTTTAGCGCTGTTTCGCATTACGCTCTACTTTGATGGAACGTATCCTACGCGTTAAGCAGGATCTAACTGTATATATAAATAAATAAATAATAAATATATATATATATATATAAATAAATATAGAATTTTTGCTAGTTTAATAAGAGTAGATTAAATATGTATGTAAACTTTCCAATATCCCGTGTAGTGCAATGTATAAGAGTCTGAAAAACTATCTTTGGAATTTAATATCTCCCGAACTGTATTGTTCATAAATTTTGTTTTGCCACCAATCGATGCAGAACTATTTAAATAATAATCTGTCTAAATTTCAAAAAAATCATAAGAAAACGGTGAAACAACTACCTTGAAATGATTTTTATTCTAGTTTTTAGTTTATTTTTTAATCGACTTCAAAAAAGGTGGAGGTTCTCAATTCGACTGATTTTTTTTTTGTGTCTATGTTACCTCATATCTTCGCCAATTGTGAACCGATATTGATGATTATTTTTACATTGGGTTCAGTCTAGTTTCCGATTGGTCCCTTTTTTTTCATTGGTATTGGACCTTTTTTGATATGTTTGTTCAGGCATAACTTCTTGGTTTATGAACCGATTTTAATGATTCTTTTTTATATTGGAAAGAGGGTACCTTAAAGGTGGTACCATATTAATTTGGTCAAGTTCTGATGATATGATCAATTACGAAATAACGTAAATCTCCAATTCTTATGACCAAATAATCGAAATTATAATAAATAAAATATTTTATAAAAAAATCTTAAAACATTCATTTAAAACCCGCTAACGTTTCAAGAGAATTTCGATATACTATATATGAATTGAATTTTATTATCATTTTCTGATTCATTCGCCCGACGCTTTCTCTTACGAGATTCCCCCCCCCCCCCCCCCCCCCCCCGCTTGGACAATTCGAATCGTGACACACTTCCGATATCAAAAGTAGATCTTACCGGCGACCGCCCCTCCACCCCCAAAAAAAAAACAGAGGTCTGGATCCGCGCCTGTACGAGATGCATGCAAGGTATTATATTAAGTCACTATTAATAACATCACTAAAAAGAGAAAAATAAAAGTAATTTTCATAAAAAAACAAAAAACTACTTCAAAAAAATTAAATGCATCAAATAAAATAAGAATAACTCAAAAATCAAATAAAATGCACTAAAAGGTATAAAATAATTATCTAATTTAGTTACAACTAAACGACGAAATATCAACATGAGATCACATTTTGAAGTCGGTGTCAAACATATACATTTTATGAATCGCACTCGACCAAGGAGCTAAGGAGGAACAGCTATAGGCTATAAAAGCAGGAGTGGGGGTGTCTCCAGTCAGGACAGGCATTTCCCCTCCAGCCGCCATCTTGTGATTGGTACAAAACCTTCTCTTCCCATCTGAACGTATGTTAATAGTATCCATCTTTAAGCGGGTTCTTTTTATTATTAACAGTGATAAAAAACAAGTTTGATTTTCTTCATATATTTTTTGTTTTTGATTAAAAGTGTTTATGTTTTAGATTAGACTGTATATATTTTAATTTTCCTTAAAAACAATAAACTAGTTTCAAGTTTTTTTACACTAGAGTTAGGTTAATTGACGCACTTTACGGGTATTTATTCTATTTCTCGAGTTCGGCAAATTTTTTACTAAATATAAAGCATTCAATAGCAAAGTGAACGTTTTAAAATAAATATTTAATTATGCCAGTATCATGTTCAGCGTATGGATGCACTAATCACTTTAATCTCAAAAGCAAAAGGCTACGAAATGAAGCTGAATCAGAAAAAAATAACTTTTCACAGGTAAGTACATAACAAAATTTATTCAACTATTATTAATCTTAATAAATATTATTAGGATTTGAAATTTTATTAAAATTACACATAATTAACTAAGATAATTTATTGAACACTAATAAATAATTATAGTAAATTATATGTGATTTTAATAACATTTCAAATCCTAATAAAATCAATCATAAAAATAAAAACTTCTACAGCTACATTAGTAATTAAGAAATATTATGTGAGTTTATTTTATTTTTGCACAAATGATGCTGCCTGCAGCGCACATACAAAATTGGGATACATACACACATGCATATATATATAACTTTTTTCTTCGAAATCTACCTAATAATGGGTACGAGTGCGCTCTTTGTTTTATCAACTTTTTACTGAAAGCAGCTATTTAAATTCATTGCAGATCTAAGAAATAACATTTTTGAATATTTATTTATATATATGTTCTATTTAAGAACATTTTTATTTAAAGATAAATAGTTTAAACTATATAAATATTAGCATTGCTCTTATGGGCATTCTCTATTCTTGCCAATCACAAAATGGCGGCTGGTGACGTCAGGTGGAGAAACTTTCTCGAGCTAGCCTTCTCCTCCTCCTGGGGGGAACCCTTTTGTCAACGAAATTGGCGCTTGAAAAAGGGGACCCACAGCTTTGCTTTTACCTTTAGTTTTATTTGGTAAAAGCAAAGCTGAAGGTCTGTTATTTCAAGCGCCAATTCCGTTGTCAAAACGGTTCCCCCACTCTGCCAACTCCTTCCTCCCCTATCTTAGTTATTTGACCGCTCCCAGGGAGCAGCACTCAACGAATATTGACCCGGGGATTTAAAAATATAATTATCGGTTTTTAATTAAAAGTGCAGTAGATCAATAATAATGTAATTATTAATATTATAATAATATAATAAACATTATTAATATTATTTACAATATTTTTATTAAATCAAACCACGTAATAGAACCGAATATGTGCAAACGACTCCGGTTCGGTTAATATATATTCAGTTCGGCTCGATTGGGTTCGTATAGCTCCTTTTCGGGTTGCATTTAGTTAGCCAACCGAACCGTCTAAAAACCAGCCCGAAAAGGAGCTATAGGAACCCAACCGAGCCGAACTGAATATATATTAACCGAACCTCCGAATGTTAAGTCTGGGCGGGGTGTGTTTTGGACTCCCATATTTTTTTTCTAATCAAACATACATTGAAAACCGAACCGCCAATCGTCGGGCGGGGTGTGTTTGGGGCTCCCATTTTTTCCTAATCAAACATACATTGAAAACCGAACAGCCAATCGTCGGATAAAAATAATAGTGAAAAAAGCAGCTTGGACTCTTGTATTTCAGTGAAGAAAAAAATGAGGGCATCTGATTTTCGGTTCAGCCAAAAGTATTGCTGTATAAAAACAGTGTCAATTGAAAAAGTATGTTTAATGAGACTCCTTTTATATGAACTATATATTTTCAAATGAGCGATTTTAATTCCCGCTCTCTTTTATTATAATATATATAAAAATAATGATTTAGCGCCAAGTTGACATTCATTAGTTCAGCGCGACAAGGGGTAATGGTGCGCCACTGGTGGGAGAACACTGATGACAGCGATCCTGGCGGTGAGAAAACATAACATCACTCAGGCATACAGCTTTGTCTGGGCCTTTTCATTTGAATATTTTCAAAAACGCTACACTACTGCCATCTTTCGATTAGAATTTGAAACTCGCAATAATTTCTTAACGTCTCGTCCATTTTGTCACAGAGATTATAATATCTAAATAATTTCTCTATTTCCATTATTTAATTAAGATTTTTTCAATATTTATATATTTCTAACCATAATGGAATCTTTTCGGATTATTGATGTCAATATAATTCTAAATAATCCCAACCATTACCCTATTTATACAGGTTAGTTAGTATTGTGTATACATATTATTTAATAATCTAAAATTTCACATTTAGAGACTAATTATATTTATTTAAATCATATATTAATGAAATTATAAGCTAATTATCCCTCAAGGAAGGATATATTCAAATAAATATTAATAAAGAGAAAAAATAATGTTGTCTTCTGCTTGACTTGATGCAAGACATTACACATATTGAATAGGTATATATATTTATAAAATATGCCTATTTTAAGAGACTGATGATGAAGATCAAACCTTCAAAACTATAGTCTCATAAATAAGTAATAAATATTTATATTCGATATATTAATCAATCAGTGTATATACATATATATATATATATATATATATATATATATATATATATATATATATATATATATATATTTGCATCAAGCAGATGACAACTTGATTGATTTCTATTAATAAATCATCAACTATTTGATTCTAATCAATCTAAATCATTTAAATTAGATATTAATCAAATATAAGACTAGATATGAACATTTAAATCTTGGAGTTAAATATTAAGCACTATACATATATCGGAAGGGTAGCCCTTCTAACATATATTTAAGAAAATAATCCATTCCATCTCGGATCTATTAGAAGACAATCTCATATAATTTAATTTCAGTTTTATTATTATGATAATTTAATTTTCCCACGAGTGTTTTGTTTGATTTATTTCATATTTAAGATTGTCTATAATTTTCAATTTAATTAATTGTACAATTACTTGCTGTATAATTAGTAGGAGCTCTCGGGTTCGATTCCCGGCTATACCCAGACATTTTTTCTGTAAGTATAGGGTCTGGTAATAAAAATTAAGTGGGAGATAAATTTAACCGAATTTATCGCGCGGAGAATTTACCACTGCTCGAAGCCCCTAAAACCTTAGTAAATTGGATATTGGATTGTATCTAAGTTTTTGAGATTGGCTCGTGATCCCGGCTTCTTTTCACGATGGAGGGGCCAGCCCATACAGGTCTTTAGGGATCCGCCTTCTGGTGTATCTCCTTCTCACATCAATATCATTAAAAAAAAAAAAAAAAAAAAAAAAGTAGGCGAGCTTTAGTCCGGGTAAATGTGGGAATGGCATGTATACTGATATACCATGGGCCATATTTATCACTAGAATTTTTACTTTATCCAATGCGAAGCTTGAGTTGTTTGCCATAAAAGAATTTAGTCTTTTTGATTTTAAGTCGTTTCCTCCACGATTTCAGTAGAGGTTGCCATTAATAATCAAAACATCAAAAATGGAATCCAATAAGGTTATTCCTCTAGTATTAGATAAGAATCGATCGTTATTTTTGATTTTAAGCCGATTCCTCCATGTCTTGAGCAATGGTTACCAATAATAACCGAAACTTCAAAAATCCAATGTCGAATTGTTATTCCTCAAGTATTAGATCAGAATCAATCGCTATTTTTGATTTTAACTCGATTCCTCCATGTCTTCAGAAATTGTTACCAATAATAACCGAAACGTCAAAAATCCAATGTCGAATTGTTATTCCTCAAGTATTAGATCAGAATCAATCGCTATTTTTGATTTTAACTCGATTCCTCCATGTCTTCAGAAATTGTTACTAATAATAATCGAAACGTCAAAAATCCAATATTGAATTGTTATTCCTCAACTGTTAAATGAGAATCGATCATTATTTTTGAATTAAAGTCAACATGAACTGCAAATTGAAAGTGATATCTGATTAATAATAAAGGAATAAACAAATTAATATTTCAAATGAATTTAGATAAAGTTTTGCAACGATCCGTTGCAGTTTATTTCTTTTAGATTCATGAGAAATTGGTTTTTCTTATCTTCTTCTTCTTGTAGTGCATCTCCTATCGGAGGTTTGCTATCATCATAGCGATCCGGACCTTGTTGACCGCAGCTCGGAACAGTTGTACATTGCTGCAATCAAACCAATCCCTTAGATTTTTAAGCCAGGACACGCGGCGCCTGCCAATGTTCCTCCTTCCATCAATCTTTCCCTGAACTATCAGTTGGAGAAATCTGTATTTCTGTCCTCTCATTATATGACCCAGGTATTGAAGCTTTCTCTTTTTTATGGTGTCAATGATCTCGCATTCCTTCTGCATCCGATTTAGGACCTCAACATTAGTGACCCTATCGGTCCAGGGAATACGCCATATTCTGCGGTAGCACCACATCTCAAAAGCCTGTAGTTTGTCCATGTGGTTTTTCTTTAGAGTCCATGCTTCGACTCCATACAAAAGCGTGGAAAAAACGTAACAACGCAGCATCCTCATCCTAAGTTCCATGTTGATATCTCGGTTAGTGAATAATTTTTTCATTTTTATAAATGTTGATCTTGCTATCTCTATTCTCGTCCTTATCTCTCTTGTTTGGTCACCCGATTGTTCTATCCAAGTTCCCAGATATTTATACGTCTGCACATTCTCTATCGTGGTGTTCGCTATCATTACGTTCCCATGGTTTAGATTTTGTGGAGACTTTGTAACAACCATCAACTTGGTCTTTTTTAAGTTAATTTTTAGACCGTATTCATCACATTGATCTTTTAATTTTTCTAAAAGGAGTGCGTGTCTTCAAGATTGCCCGTCAATAGGACAGTGTCATCCGCATACCTTATATTTTTCTTATCACATACTACTAAAGGGCATTTGTGCCCGTCTCTGTTTATTTATATATAAATGTATGTAATACCTGTGTCCGTCCCCCTAGAAATATTTAATCAAATAACTACTTTACTAGTGGACTGATTTTGATGGACCAAACTGTTCC
Source organism: Forficula auricularia (assembly GCA_024734495.1). Taxonomy (NCBI): domain Eukaryota; kingdom Metazoa; phylum Arthropoda; class Insecta; order Dermaptera; family Forficulidae; genus Forficula; species Forficula auricularia. Next base: position 1,579,368 of record JALMQS010000186.1, read on the forward strand.
TATGAATCAGAAGTCTATATAACTTCATGCCATGACCCTGAGTTACCCCTTTTCGGTCCCTTCAAATATCCTTCTTTTTATATTTGCTTCATCTGTACTATGTATGTATCTATCTATCTATCAATGTGACTTTCATTCTGTTAAATTCCGCAAGCTTTTCCCTATGAAAATAATTAAGACTAAAAAGTAAAAAAATAAATTATATTAAAAAAAAAAATAAAAAACACGCTTTTAAAAAGTACATAAATTAGAAAATTATTTTATACCTTTTAGTGCATTTCATTTATTTTTGAGTTCTTATTATTTTATTTGTTGCATTTAATTTTTTTGAAGTCGGTTTTATTTTATTTTTTCGCTGGAATAATTAATTGTTTAATTAATGAATCAAGGCCTACGCTGCGAAAAATGAACGAGGAAGGATTAAAAAAGAAATTCCATAATTCATATAGACAGAAGGTATTAGTTTGGGTTCGGGGATCAGTAGCTTAGTGGATATGGGAGGTAAACCTCTTATGACAAAGCATTGCAGTACATATGCAAAGATCCCGAGTTCGAGCCCCGGCTGATCCTTTTGTCTGTAATAAAAATAATCTTTTCTTCGTTCCCTAAATTTCAATTTGTTATTATTATTATTTTTCTCCTTTTAGTAATGTTATTAATAGTGACTTAAGATAATACCTTGCATGAATCTCGTAAGAGAAACCGTCGGGCGTATGAATCAGAAAATGAAAACGAAATTAAATTCATAATTAAAGAAATTTTCTCGAAACGTTTCCGGGTATTAAATGAATGTTTTAAGATTTTTTTATAAAAGATTTTATTTATTATAATTTCGATTATTTGCTCATAAGAATTGGAGATTTACCTTATTTCGTAATTGATCATATCATCAGATCTTGACCAAATTAATATGGGGACAGCCCTAAGGTGCTCCCTTTCCAATAAAAAATGAATCATCGAAATCGGTCGCCGTGGCAAATAGTTCTCGCTGAACATACATTAAATAAATAAATATTTATGTATCTTGACTATCTTGGAGCTATACTGATCCAAATGCAGAAAGAAATATTAAAATCGGTTGACAATTGGCTAAGATATTACGTAACATAGACACAAAATTAAGTCTAATTGAGAACCTCCTCCTTTTTTGAAGTCGGTTAAAACTAATACTTAATCAAAAAGTGTGGGGCACTTTGTCGAAATTAATTAATAGTACCGGGTGATTCAATAAGGGTGACGAGGTACCGTATCTCAGGAACTAATAATCGTAGAAGTTTGGGAAAAAAATCCTTCAGAGGAAATCGACCAAGAAAAATTGCTGGAAATATTTTTTAAGTTCATACATCCACCGCTAGGTGGCTAAATAGCTTCAATCGTATAAAAAATGCAATTTTCTCGAAAATTTTCCAATATAAGTTTAAAAATGAATACTCTCACGTTGATGCCACCATAATAGTCCATCTTTTATGATAAATGAATTTTTATTGTAGGACGTAAAATAAAGGCGGGAGGGGATGCTAAACTTTTATGGACTCTAGTGTCTATAACTTAAGTTTGACTTAACGGAAATTTGTTAACAAGGTCTGGTTCAAGAAAGGAAGGTTTGGTGAATAAAATAAAAAAACATCCATGCCATTCTAGTTCTTGCCGCCCTCGCTAAGGGGCGTGTTTTATAAAGTTAAACGTTTTATTAATTTTGCTCCGAAATCTTAAATGGAACCGTATAATTATTTTATTAGATTCAGAAAGTAGATCAAATTTGCAATAAAATTTGTTCAAACCGCATGTCGATATCTCCATTCGTTTAACAGTTATTGCTTAAAGAATATTTTATTAACTAATTTATTAAAGAAACAAAATAGGTAATTGAGTTTTCAATTTTTTTTTAAGTTTCGTAGTCAAGCATGCCATGGACAAATAAAAAAAACAGTTTAAAACTTTGTTCTTATTTTCATTTAATCACAAAAATAATGATAATAACGCTTTTTTCCTAATGCTTTTCTGTCGCCTGTGAGTAGGTATTAAATTTCAAAAATGCCTAATTTCTTAGAAGGCTGTGAAAGACTTGGTTGACAGTTTCTATGGAAACGGCATTTTTCACAAATAGATGTTAATGTTGTAATTGTTATTTTATTGTTTGTTATGTTATATCATTATTTTTGTGATTAAATGAAGATAAGAACAAAGTTTTAAACTGTTTTTTTATTTGTCCATGGCATGCTTGACTACGAAACTTAAAAAAAATTGAAAATTCAATTACCTATTTTGTTTCTTTAATAAATTGGTTAATAAAATATTCTTTAAGCAATAACTGTTAAACGAATGGAGATATCGACATGCGGTTTGAACATATTTTGTTGCAAATTTGATCTACTTTCTGAATCTAATAAAATAATTATACGGTTCCATTTAAGATTTCGGAGCAAAATTAATAAAACGTTTAACTTTATAAAACACGCCCCTTAGCGAGGGCGGCAAGAACTAGAATGGAATGGATGTTTTTTTATTTTATTCACCAAACCTTCCTTTCTTGAACCAGACCTTGTTAACAAATTTCCGTTAAGTCAAACTTAAGTTATAGACACTAGAGTCCATAAAAGTTTAGCATCCCCTCCCGCCTTTATTTTACGTCCTACAATAAAAAGTCATTTATCAAAAAGATGGACTATTATGGTGGCATTAACGTGAGAGTATTCATTTCTAAACTTATATTGGAAAATTTTCGAGAAAATTGCATTTTTTTATACGATCGAAGCTATTTAGCCACCTAGCGGTGGACTTATGAACTTAAAAAATATTTCCAGCAATTTTTCTTGGCCGATTTCCTCTGAAGGATTTTTTTCCCAAACTTCTACGATTATTAGTTCCTGAGATACGGTACCTCGTCACCCTTATTGAATCACCCGGTACATGCATGTTTCTGCACCCCACACTGTTTGATTATATGATTATACATTATTTTGTACTTTTGTAGAAGCGTGTTTATTACTTACTTACTTACTTCCTGTGGCCGAACAACATTTCCAATGTTTTAGCCTCCTCTATAATGCCTCGCCATTTTGTCCTATCCCTTGCTATAGAGTTCCAATTTCCTTGAGCACCCAACTCTTCAAGATCTCTGGTTATATTGTCCATCCATCTTTGCCGTGATCTACCCGGTGGTCTTCTTCCTATCGGTTTGCTTCGTAGATCCTGCTGATAGCTCGATCTTCATCAGCACGCACCACATGTCCCACCCAAGCCAGCCTTCGTGATCTTATACAGCTCGTGATGTAAGGCTGCCCTGTTAATTCTCTCACTTCCTTTGTGTTGTGTGCCGAGTTGTAGTCACTAGTAAAATATTCACAACTTTAAATGGGTAATCGAATAATCTTTATTCAATCAAATGACAACATAAGAATTAGAAACAAACAAACCAACAACAATCCACAGTAAACACTAACCAGCGTTGTAGCAACGCCTATCCAACACCTTGCACCTCTAAACCTCCATTCGCCGGTAACACTATCTCTAATCATTCCTACTGTATTCTCTCAAGATCTTGTTTTCGAAAGACATTAGATTTTTCTGATCAGATAGGGTCATGGTCCATGTCTCACACCCATAGAGCACCACCGGTCGAATAATGGCGTTGTAGATTTTAATTTTAAGTTTTCTTGAGAGATTTTTATTTTTGAGCAGGCTATTTAAGGCTGCCGCACAACGGTTTCCTTTCATTATTCGAGTCTGAATTTCCTTGCCTACTTCATTCTTTTGTTGTTATAAGAGTCCCTAAATAAAGCAAAATCATCAGCATACTCGTATCTGGCATCCTCACATCTCAAGCTATTGTTGTCGTTGTTGCTATGTCTTGATACTTTCATTGCTTTGGTCTTTTTCAGCATTTATTTTAAGACCAACTTTAGGCCCATGTATTTGATTCACCATGCGTGTCCACTCCAAACCTTCTTCTGTATTAGCTACAATAATCGCAATATCATCCGCATATGCAAATACTTTATGCAGACCATCTCAGTGGTATTCCTTCTCTCCTTCATCTAAAATTCTTATAACTTTTTCTCGGTGAATAAGGTACGAAAAGCAGGGGTGATATAGCGTAAGTTTATTAGTTTTTTTTAAATATATTTGGTAACCAAGACGACTGTTTTTGTTTATTCAATTTAAATGAAATTATATTTAAGTAAATAAAAACATTTCAATCTGTAAAATTCCGCAAACATTTCTCTATATATTAAAATAAAAAATTTAAATTAATTTTCCAACAGCAATTAAAATTGACTAAAAAACAGGAACTAAAAAAATGGATTATATAATTTTCTTTCTAATATTTCTAATCTCCACACAATTCTCTGATTAAAAATTTGATTTTTTCCTTAATATTGTGGGGTGAAAGCTGATCGGAGGTGGGGGAAGAGGATCCGGGATCGAGGGTGGAGAGTGGTTGGAGATAAAGGAGGAGGGGGTGGGGGTCTAGGGGACTTGGCCTTATGGCTAGTAAGGGACCCGCCGAAGGCGGGCGATCGCAGCTAGTTAAATTATATATGTTATAATTGAGGTTCTAGAATATAAGGCTAGGTTTATAATTTTAACTAATTTATGTTTTATTTCAGGACCACTTCATCCCTGTTGCTATTGTAAAATGACGTTCATTAGCGAAGCATTTCTAGAAAAGCATCAAAAGAAATGCATAAATATGAACATATCCACTCTATTAAAAAATAAATTGAATATTAAAATTGTAAATAAAGGTGAATTTAATTCTTAATATACATTTAAAACCATTCTGAAAATTAATTTACCTTTTTCTATTTTATTCAGGTCAGAAGTTTTTTGACTGTAGAGAATGTCAAAAGAGATTTAGATTCAAATCTCAACTCACAACGCATTTAAGGGTACATTCCGAGGAGAGGCCCTTTAGCTGTGATCAATGTACTACACGCTTCTTACAAAAATCCCATCTCACTACGCATTTAAGGGTACATTCCGGGGAAAGGCCCTTTTCCTGTGATCATTGTGAAAAACGCTTCTCATCAAAATCTGAACTCACAACGCATTTAAGGGTACATTCCGGTGAGAAGCCCTTTAGCTGTGATCAGTGTGAAAAACGATTCTCACAAAATTCTCATCTCACAGCGCATTTAAGGATACATTCCGTGGAAAGGCCCTTTCGCTGTGATCATTGTGAAAAAAACTTCTCAGATAAACCTGCTCTCAGAACGCATTTAAGGGTTCATTTCAGGGAAAGGCCCTTTTCCTGTGATCATTGTGAAAAAAGCTTCTCATCAAAATCTGAACTCACAACGCATTTAAGGGTACATTCCGGTGAGAAGCCCTTTTCCTGTGATCTTTGTGAAAAACGCTTCTCAACAAAATCTGCTCTCACACGGCATTTAATTGTACATTCCGGAGAAAGGTCATTTGGCTGTGATCTTTGTGAAAAACGCTTCTCATCAAAATCTGTTCTCACACGTCATTTAAGGGTACATTCCGGAGATAGGCCCTTTTCCTGTGATCATTGTGAAAAACACTTCTCAACAAAATATGATATCATAATGCATTTAAGGGTACATTCTGGTGAAAAACCCTTTAGCTGTGATCTGTGTAAAAAACGCTTCTCACAAAATTCACATCTCACAACTCATTTAAGGGTACATTCCGGAGAAAAGCCCTTTCGCTGTGATCATTGTGAAAATAGATTCTCAGGTAAAACTGCTCTCACAAGGCATTTAAGGAGGATACA